>CM060910.1:1040963289-1040975789 GCA_030737875.1 Allium sativum | reverse complement strand
CAGGGGTGTCTCGCATTGTTGTGGGTATACTATAAAAATATATTGATTTAAGACTGAAAATGTTGGTCTCTATTGAAACAATTCAGTCTTTAAATAATGTTTATGGACTAATTAGAAACGAAAGTTAGTCACTGGATGTCTAATCTCAAAATAAAGTAAGACTGAAATTTCTGTCTGAAATAAGTTTGAGATTTAATTTTAAAGACTGGCGTAAGATCTTTAATCAGTCCTACATTCCATAAATGAGAGACCAGATCTAATCTCATCTCGTTTATCTTAGATGATTAAAAACTGAAAATGCTCTATATGTGTCTCTCTCTCTCTCTCTCTATACACACACACATGAGAAAGTTTATTTGAACGTAAAATTGGACACAATAAATCTTAACGCTTGGATCTTCCCCTGAATTCCACCTTTTATGTAAAGACAAACAAATCTGATAGTCCACAATTTGTGCGTCTTGCATTCTAGTAGCTGCTCTCTATGTGTGTGTGTGCGCGCGCACACACACACACACACATGGTTGGGCTAGAATCAAATGCACCTCAGTTCCTTCAGGATTTCAACCGGTGTTCTGAATCGAATGAGATATATTTTCTCTCCTATGTGAGAAAAGAGAGGAGATATATTATTTAATTTGGAATATATGGTTGAAATCAAAGGGATACGGCGTAGCCGATACATGCCCATATATATACCAGTATGCATGCACGTGCTCTGCACTTTTACTATAGTAAAACAATGAAACTCTTTGTTTGTTTTGTTGTTCATTGCATCAATCTACATGCTACGTCATATTCAGAAATGGTAAAATGCACATTGTCGAGTATATACGATTTCTTCCTTTCGTTATTTCCATTGTTCCTTATTATTTTTAAATATTTATATGCTTCTTTCAAATGGATCCTTCCACATGTATATAATTACATCAATATGAAAAGAAATCATATGATAAAAAGACCGTGTACAAATGCAATAAAGACATTGTAGAGACTATAAGAAAGTCCGTAGGTGTGGCGCAATGGAAAGGGGTGTCTAGGGTTGGTAACAGACCCAGACTCAAGCCATACCTTGCACACACTTCTCATAAAAAATTAATATTCAGGGATTATATTTGTCATGAGTCGAAGCGCACATGCACAACTTACCCTCAGGAGTTTACCGGCCCATCAGGTCCTCCTAGCGTAGCTAGAGAGCCTGAAAGAAAAATGTCAGGGATGTGCGGATCTTGAATTGGAAGGTGGAAAATAGGGGAGGCAAGCATTTTGTCATTTTTCCGGGCCAGTAAGCATTTTTGTATATATATATATATATATATTTTTAAACCTGCTTGGGTGCCCACTTAACTACATATTTGTCTTTTCATCTTTTCTACCCAACTTTTCATAAAATTTATTGTAGTTTAGGTTAGCAAATTTAGGCCGTAAATTCCACCCCATCTCATGTAGTATGATCGTTTGCACTTCGGAGGAACAAGGTGAATTTTAGTTTCAACAATATGTATGCTCTAAGAGCTGTTTAGCTTATGAGGCTTAACTATTTACTTATCTGCTTTGACCAAAATAGCATAGTACTTTGTTATTTTCATCTTATATTATTTATTCATATTTGGACCAATGGATGGTTTCTTTTTGTTGAAGGATTTATACTCTTCTTTCAATTATGTTTAGTGACAGATCGATCATGTGCAAAGTGCCTAGGTAAAAAAAAATGCTAGTCCACACATCTTCATGTAATTATTAAAACGAAATGAATCTTTTACAAAACAGTATATACAATGATACAGACTTTTATTGCAAAATTCCTCAATGATGAATTTTTGTAATGGTTTCTCTAAGACAAAATGAATCATCAAAGTTCCATGCTCCATTTTGTCGATTCCAAAATTCTTTAGAACTGATACACTTTTCCAAAATCCTTGGGAATCAGAATATTTTCCACCATGCTCCCCATTTCAGTGCATCCATTGTATTAAAAGAAAGCATGTCAAGGCTCCCTTTGATGTCCTATGTTGTATAATGAATATGATAATTATAAATATCCATTTGCAAGTAACTTAAGGATCGATAAATATGTGAACAACTGGAACATTGCTGACTATGAAAATTAACTTGTATAGCTGAATTTTAACAAAATCTTCTCCGGCATGCAATGTTAATAATATTGCATCAACTAATATAAGAGATCGAAGTATGCCTTTAGGTGATGCTCCAGAGGTTCATATGAAAACATAACCTTACTTAAATATCGGAAGAAAAAAAAAAGATTTCCTTTTAAGGTCAAATCAATTTCATGATGTTTCAACTAATTTGAGTTTCTGAACATATGTTTATCAGTTTCTAGATGCAGCTCTAGAAGTAATCATCTATCACATAACTCAAATGATCCTTTATTCTTCATCATCGCTGATTTATATGCATGCAATCAAAAAATCAGCACAATGTTAAATTCAGTTCTGAAATGTTATTTTCACTTAAAATATGTTATATAAAGAAATATCGATAGTGTAATTGTGTTATATACGATTGAAGGACCGCTGCTCAAAATGACGTTTAACCACTTGTAAACATGAAAACTGATTCAAGTTCAAGAGGGAGTTGGATTTCATTATTCTGTTGAGGGAAGTATACTTACACACTTAGGTAACTAGAAAATCAGCATAGGTTGGAGCCGTTTTAAAAAAAAGGAATTTGAAAATATGATGAGCATTACTAGGGCCACTAACTATAATGTAGAAAATAAAATAAACACGTAACTATGGAAGAAAAGTTCATTTGGTAATTTTCTTGCTATCAGTCCACCTAAAAATTTAAGTAAACAGTGATGCAAATGATAAAGCGTCCTATAAATCCATTTGGTATCTAATACATTTAATCTTACTTATGGTTGTCCGAATCAAATGTCGAAAACAAAATTTAAATGGAGAAACAGTAGGAAACAGAAAGTTTGGATCAAGATACCAAGGACACTGTTGAGTTTCTATGGTTTAATTCTTGTCAACCACATCCAGTGTACAGATTTTTGTTAACTAAGTTTGAAATTGTGTAAATGAGGAAAGCATTATTTGTGTGTAATTCTCACCATTGAGCTCTTATATAAAGAAAATTTTCACATATGAAAATACTCGTTAACAAATTAACAGGTTAGAAATATCATACTATGTGATCAAGGTATTTCAAAATTACTGTGTTCTTTTCTTGAATCTCATCATCCTTCATTTCAGTGAACCCAATAATTGCCTCTAAACTCCTGCATCTCCGCTACCTTCAATCCAGTCTCTCAATTCTACTCAGTCTGTCTATTAAACATATCTTATTAAGATTAAAACTTCAAATAAACTTATCAAGTGTAATGAATGTCAACTATAAACACTTGTGCTTTTAACATTAAAGTGGTGCTTCTCATTCTAAGCTCAACTCGTTGGAGAGTTCAAAGTAGAGGCTTTAATATTTATCTTGTGGGAGAGCTGGTTTGTTTGCTAGTGGTCTACGGGGCATCATACTCTAAATGGATGGATGTGGTAGCTAAATGCGTTTGAGCATTTCGAAGCGATGGAAGAATAATGACAAGTGATACAAATTCATCGTACCTATAAATTATGTCTGACTCTTCATGTTCAGATAATTAGTAAAACACAGTCGAAAATACATAAATTCTTTATATTGAGGTAACCTTGGAATTTTTGAGACTCGGCAATTGTACCTTCTGAGCTTTCAAAAGTTGGATTAATTGAATGAAATGTCAAATAGCAACAGAGAAAATGATGAAAAGGGTAAAGTTGAGTTGAAACATGGTAGTTGAGGAACATACGCGGTTATGTTGGGTAACAATGGATGTAACTATTCCTTCTTTATTGAAAATGACCCATTAATCTCGACTTAATGTTTATTTACCCGTTGGTATCTGGGTATTTTAGCTACTGAATAAAAGGCTTCAATTTTACTTGTTGGCCTGTTATTAAAGCCTTCAGTTATCCTTCTAGGCGTGAAAAGCCATAGGCGCTAGATTGGGGCATTTTTACTTTCCGTTGCTCCTATGGTACATGAGATGCTAAAAAATCCTAAAGATGCCAATGTGCTGGACTTGTGAAGCGGCAAAAAAGTGTGCCTTCTACGACATTCGAGGACAAGTTGAAAATTTCAGCATTTGACTCAACATGAGCTCGAAATCCAACATGGTAAGAAAAAATAAGCTCGTTTGACTGTCGATTTGGAGCGTATTCTCTGAAAAAAGCCTTAGTTTTTTTTCGTTGGGCTTTCAAATGAAAAAAACCTAATTTGTGGAAATTTAAAAACATAGTTATGAGTTTAAATAATGTTGTTTGTAATTTCTATTTTTTAAGTTGTTGTGTAGGCTTGAATCGAATGGTTTTGTGTCTTCTTAGTTTGATTTATGCTAATCGCATGATGTTTTGTTCTTTATATTGTATATATATGCCTTTTTTTTTTTAAAAAAAAAATGTGTTTAGCGCATTTTCTAAATGCAGTTTTTTTTGGCTTAAAACTGAAAAAAAAAAAATCATTCAAAACGTACAAAAAGCCATATGCGCTTTATACTATAAGAGAAAGTGTGTGTATGTGTATATAAAAATAAGCACGCAATCTAAATGACCATGCATGCACCTTGAAAACTCATGAGTGCTATGGGAAGACTGCCAAGATCTTCCAGTCGGCCTGCTTTCATGCCCACGTAAGTGAGGACATCAAATGTTTCACTCTGATGCTAACACTTATGGCTAAGAACTCACTAAGAGCAAAAATGCTCGATTTAAAAATAAATAAGCATAACCCATTTAGTACATCTCCAAAACATAATCAATACTAGCGATGGATTATATAAGAGCAGTAAGACATAATTTCAAAAAATTCAATGAATTCCATCAGGTGCCTCTTAAAAGCATAACTAATGTTGGTCATGCATCTAAAAAGAGCAAAAAAAGTTTCAAACCAAGATAAGTAAAATGCATCGAGTGCGTCTTAGACATACCACAAAAAATAGTTTATATAAGAGCAAATACCACAAAAAATAGATTATATAAGAGCAAATAAGCTCAACCTCATATCCAATTGTAAAACCCATCAAGTGCATATCAAAAACGCAACTAAAACTGATTATGAATTTGATAAGAGTAAAAAAGCTCAAATTGTTGCAATAGAATCCGTTAAAAGCATCACTAATGTGTTACCAAAACCAATATGGATTCAAAATTAACATTAAGTACACAATTAAGTATACCACAAAATAACTCACCAAGCATATGTTTGCTTGATTAGGATAGGCTTCAACCTTGGAGTACAGGAAAATATGTTGGGTACCCACTGTGATCAACTGAACCCATATGATTAGTCTTATTATTTCATGTCACTCTCTTTTGTCAATTTTGGTGAGCTACATGCTTTATGAACTATGATGAGGATCATGCAATCACTTCTTTCATCAATTTCTTGATCACTTCAAGTCCAAAATAGATGTTTTTTCTGTTTCCTTTATATACTCTATAAAAATTCCAGTGTTCATCACCGGAGTTATGAATGTCTCTGCTTACATCATAAGTACTTGTTATGTATAATAATTCAAAAGAAACATGATGCGTCTTTCAATTTTACCGTACTCACGATTCGATAATTTAAGTTTGTTATTTTTCCTAAAGCATATGCAAGAACCATAAAAAATCACATATGAACCATATAAAAAATACTCAATTCTTTCCAGGATTTTCACAACATTGTGAGATCAATCAAGGAAGAAATTATTTTCAGTTTTCTCACGTTATCCTCTCCGAAGTCTGTTAGCATAAATTAGAGAGACAAAATGAACTCACAGTCAAATACCTAATGTCCATTGTTGTTTCTATAAAGTTCGCTAAATCACTTTTGCTATATACACCCACTTCAAAATATTTGAAGTGTAGCGGAGATATTCCCATAACTCATAAGACGTTCCATCCAATTTCTATGAAGGACTATTTTGAGTATGCGACAACCTGATAAAATAATTCCCTCCCATAAAGTTTGACATATGAAGATAGTGGTACTGGATTTTCCATCATCAGCTACATTTAATGTTCAAGATGTCTTATAATTCAGGCATACAACATGTACGAGTATACAAGTAAATAACAAATCAATATGTATAAAGGTAGTGATCATATAGAAACCTAGTTGCATCAACTCTAAATGCAATTGAAATCATGTCATTCTCATATTATGTAAATATCACTCAAAATGTATGTGCTGACACGTAAACCATATCTATATAAATAATTACTACTCGTTTACATAAAAATTATAGGAATTAGGAAAACTCTATTTGAACACAAAATGATGACACAAAATTGAACACAACAAATCTCAACCACTAGATTCACTCATGAATTCCACTTTCCATGTAAAAACAAACAAATACAACGGTTCACGATTTGTGTTTTAATTTGTGTTTCAATAGCCGCTCCCTAAATTATAATATACATAAATCTATACTGCATGTTCTTTTTCCATGAAACTCCTTTTTCCATACACATATTCAAGCCAAACATCTTTAGCAATTATGAATAATTCAACTCTACGTTTGAAAATATATCCCAAATGATTAATTTTAAAATAATTGTAAGCCTCACATCTTAAAGTTACATTGGTAAGTGAGAAGTCTTTCTCGAACATGATAATATCCTTGGACTTATACATGGATCAAGGTGAATATTTTTTCCATAACAGTATGCATGTGGAGACCCTTAATTATTAATACCTCTTTCAAAATACTTTACTAAACACAAGCATTACTCATTAATTGTGATTTATAATATTCATTTTGTAGAACATAACTCACTTGTGCTTCAATTTGTAACGTAAAAAGATTTAGTATATTGTAGCAAACATATGGAATTTCATTTCTTTCATCATGCATCCTAAAGTTCCGTAATTGGTATATATTTTCTCTCTTGTTTCATCAGTGCAACATGTTAAAAGTTGTCTCGCAATTCGCATGTAGTAAGGAGGAATTTGGTTTGAAATTAGAGTGGTCACCCATTGCTAAATAACTTGGATAAGTGGTGTATGCATATGAGTTGGTAGACACATAATATTAGGATTTCTTTTGTTATAATAAAACTTATGTCAACTTATATGCATGCGCCGCAGACTGTAGATGTGGGGTTAGGTCCAACCACCGTTACATGATATTTGGTATCAGAACCAAGTTGCCAACTGGGTCGTGCAAACAAAACAATATTCTCAAAAATTGTTATAAGGGGATGCAAGTCAATAAGAGACTAGTAGAGTCGTCTCAAATGTGGGAAGGAGTAACAATGGTTGGAACTGAAATAGTCTCACACTGCTATAAAACATGAAATATTGTATAAATATGAGTTAGTGGACATGTAAATTGGAGATTCTTTTTGTTATAATAATGTGTGTTCCAACTCATATGCGTACGCCACGGACTGAAGATGCGGAGATTGGTCCGACTATCGTTACATAACACTCTATTATATGAGTAAATCATATATCATACTTCGCTTTACGTTTAACATGTATCATATTTCTCTATATGAGTAAATAATATATCATTTCTTCACTTTACACTATATAAGTAAATCATGTATCATACTTCACTTTACATTTAAGTTCAATTATTTTATTTCATTTTTATAAAAAGAAGCTTAAATTCATTTTGATGCCATGTATATTTTGCATATATTGTACCATTTACTACTTTATAGTGATATACACATATACCCATATCTCTTTAATAATAGTTGTAATAACTTTGGTGTCACACTTTTTTGGTGTAAACGTGAACTACCTAAAATATCCTTATCTTTATCTTTAATAATAGTTGTAATAATTTTAGTGTCACACTTTTTGGTGTAAATGTGAACTACCGAAAATGCCCTTATATATATTATAAATCTTAATATTATTAAAATATAGGATCTGGTAAATAAATTTTATTTACCAATTCAAAATGTTAATATACAAATATTATTAGATCATAACATAGCTCAAAAGTAGGATCTTACAGATAAACTTTATTTATGAATTCAAAACATTAATCTATAAATATTAATGAGTTTTAACATGGCTCAAAAATATGATCTAACAAATAATCTTCATATACAAATTAATTTATCATTAACTAACAATAGAATTGAAAATTCACACCTAAAAATCATAAGATGCTACAACGTTAAAATAAAAATAATATAAAAATACGTGGTTTTAACATCAAAACATACATGTAAATCAGTTTATTTTGATTTTTGAATGTGTAAGATTTGTATACAAATAATTCACACGCAAAGCGCTTTGCGTAACACTCGTATATATTGTATGTGTTGTACCATTTACTACTTTATAGTGATATATATACACACACACACATAAAAATGGTGACACAGTTAATTTACACCATTGGATCACCCCATGAATTTCACCTTTCCATATAAAGACAAAAAGATCCAACGGTTGAGGCTTTGTGTCTCCAAATTTGTGTCTAAGTTTGAGTCCAAATAGCCCCCCCCCCCCCCCCCCAATATATATATATGTGTATATATATATAATATGTAGTATAATACCTTTAGTGTATTCAATTTGTGACATAAAAGGATTTAGTATATTATATTAAACATATGAAATTTTATTTCTTTAATCATACTTCCAAATGTTCCATAATTGATATATATATATATATATATATATATATATATATATATATATATTCTAATTTAATTTTCATGCTTGCTGCACTGTATAAGTATAACCATATATCATACTTCACATTTAACATCAATTATTTTATTTCAGTTTTATAAAAAGAAGCTTAATATTCACCTCATAATAATACATATCATTTGAAGTCACAAAAATCAAAGATGTATATTACGAATCACTAATCAAATTTAAAGCTTACTCGTGGCATTAAGAAGGTAACATTGCTTCCATCTAATGAATTTTACACTATCAACATCCATAGAATATATCATAAATGAGAAATAAACACTTGGTAACAAATATGTGTTTGATTTGAAAATTGTGTGAAACTATCAAGGAATTATTTGCATTTATGTTCGTTAATTTAGATTGTTATAATGGTTGCATCGGATACGGAATCCTGAGCATATAAATAAGTACAATAACATATGATTTCAAGTTTGCATCTTTTTATTCTATATCTATATTATATTGCTTTTGAATTATATAATTGTACAATCAGATGCTTTTCCCAAGGATCTCATTAGCATATTTAGGAATGCAAGCAATTTTACTTGGTACATTCGCATTGATGATTTAAATCTTTGTATGTTTTCTTAAACCATTCAAAGTTCATAAAATATTGCATTCAATTTCAAAATAAAGGAGACCAATGATCTTTTATTAAGAATATTGGATGCATTGCTCCACTATATCTAAAGTGGCTAAATTAATATTATATTCCATTTCAAAATTTATCATTTTTCTTTTCGATGACATGCATCGACTCCACTTTATATTATATGTTTTCCCCTTTTAGCCTTTGATTTTACATGTAATTATTTTATAATTTGTGATTCTATCGTCTGAAATCATGCAGAAACTTTCAAAACTACGGGCTACATGGAGTAGGATGATTTATGATATAAACAGATTCGTAGTAACCCAATGAGAAATTACATGATTAAAGGTGAATCTATTAAATAGAATTTAGAATTTCTCCAAATGCCTCAATCACCATGATGACACAAAAGTTGAATTTTTTCTGTGAAAATCCAAGGTTGGACATTGATGTACCGTGGATGAAACATTGTTTTGAAAGCAAAATTTGGTACGATCATGGGGCTATCGATGATTATCATATGCTTTTCAAATTTAACGCAATTATTTTTCAAACTTGTGCTCTAAGCTTGAAGGATTTGGAGAATTGCAGAGACCATTGCTCATGAGTTTTACTTATATTTGAAAGATAATTATGTTTTTGGATGAATTTACAAAGAGAAAAAGATGAAGAAAGTGGATTTTGTTTATTGGATTGTTTTTCAAAGTAATTAGAGGAAGTAAAGAGGATGAGTTAAAATGTTCGAGCAAGTTACTTGGTTCAATCCTGGATTGAGTTTTGTGATTCCAATACCTTTCTTGAATTATGATTACTTTGAAGTCTATTTGTGATTGTTCAATGTTGCATAGAGTTGATCAAGAAGAGAGGCAAAGATGCCAATTCTGCGGTAAGCCGATGTATCGGGAGACATTTGATCGATCCTTAGGAGGATGCATTATCTACACATATATTACAGTGATAAGTGACCTCTACCATCACAAAGTAATTCTAAAGTCCTCTCGGATAATGGTTCTACAAAGCTAGTTATAAGTGGTCAAGTTTATTATCTTGTTAACCATAGGACTGATTTTTCTTTCAGTTTACTAATTGATATCCAGAGGAATCAATTCTAGGATCCACACTTCAAAATTTAATCACCTTACCCATGATCTTCCATATCATAAGTGTAATCTTTTTTAATCAACTACGAATGTCAAGTGTCAGAATTCAACGTCCTGTGTAAATTGGGATTGAGTACACTGATATACACTACATAATCATCGCTTTAACCGTAATAGTTAAAGTTATATAACATTACAGAACATATTTTTTTTGGTCCATTGGTATACTTATGGTCTATAAGTTTTAACATATCAAACTATTTAGGTGATATATTCAGTGACGTTGTTGGAAGTCCTTACTATGTCGCACCAGAAGTACTGCGTAAGTATTACGGTCCAGAGGCCGATGTATGGAGCGCTGGAGTTATATTGTATATTTTACTGAGTGGTGTCCCACCATTTTGGGCAGGTAACTAATGATACTGCTACGAAAGCATAAAAATCCTTTTTTTTTTTTATTTCCTCTAAACTAGTCATATTATCATATTACTCTTAGAAACGGAAGCTGGGATTTTCAGACAAATTTTGCAAGAGCCTTTAGATTTTGAAACTGAACCATGGCCATCCATTTCTGATAGTGCGAAAGATCTTATAAAAAATATGCTAAATCGTGACCCCAAGAAGAGATTTACAGCACATCAAGTCCTATGTAAGTATATTAAACATTTGCAATTTTAAGTGTATATAACTTAAAAACACAATCTTTGAAAATGCATGTTTATTCTGCAGGTCATCCATGGATAGTTGATTCCGGAGTGGCGCCTGACAAACCTTTGGACTCTGCTGTCTTATCTCGTCTCAAACAATTTTCTGCAATGAACAAACTGAAGAAGATGGCTTTGCGAGTTAGCTATTCCATTTGTTTTAAATTCTTAGCATAAATCATATTTTGATGGAGGAGGATACATTCTGCAAATTTTGGTTCATTCCATCCTGATACATGTTCTAGATACAAACATTCTGAACAAAATTATACAAACACAGTACAAAACTCTGTTTGTCTGATGCACAACAAAAGTTGCAAATTTTCTTTTGTGCATCTCTCTCTTATAATTCAATAATTTGAAAATCTTTCCTATAAAAGCTTGAAACTTCTGTTTTTATATTAAAATATAGGTGATAGCAGAGACGCTTTCAGAAGAAGAAATTGGCGGCCTGAAAATGTTATTCAAGACGATAGATGCAGACAACAGTGGAATGATAACATATGAAGAACTGAAAGATGGTCTGCGAAGAGTGGGTTCTGAACTAACGGAGCATGAGGTCCAAGCTCTTATGGATGCGGTACTTAAAATTATAAACTAATTTCTCACTCCATATATGTTTTGCAAAATATGTGTTTACCGTATGTGCCATTCATGCAGGCTGATATAGACAACAGTGGCACCATAGATTATGGAGAATTTATAGCAGCTACCGTGCACATGAATAAATTGGAAAGAGAGGAAAATTTGATAAACGCTTTCTCTTTTTTTGATAAGGATGGGAGCGGTTATATCACTATTGACGAACTTTCCCAAGCATGCAAGGATTTTGGACTGGGTGAAGTTCATCTTGATGACATGATCAAAGAAATTGATCAGAACAATGTATGTTCAAATCCTTTTTGCGTATGCAAAGAAAACGCTAGTATAAAAACGAACCCTTTTCTTTTTCCAACCATTTGAATAGAAATATTTGAAAGAATATTGTAAAAGGCAATGAAGTATATTTTACTAATGTATTGCACAGGATGGGCAAATAGATTATGGTGAATTTGCCGCTATGATGAGGAAGGGAACAGGAGGAAGTGGACCAATTGCGAGGAGAACTATGAGGAGCAATCTGAATGTCAACCTGGGTGATGTGCTTAGAGCTGCTGAACAGCATAAAATAGCTTAATTCTGATGTTTTTAAGTTAATTTTTTATGTCAGGTGGAATCTTCCCCATTGAACTTCTCACTTTCTGCTATGGACTGGACTACTTTAGCTGTTGAACTTTAGTGATGTGTATATGCATAGACAGAAGCACATCATACAAAGTCTTAATGGTGTATGGAAGATCACTTGAACTTTTCTTTGTTGTTCTATTTATTTGTGTGTGTCTCACT